>OU426880.1:31544123-31571623 GCA_911387805.1 Cantharis rustica | reverse complement strand
CGGCTTTCGCCTAGGGCTTAGGATCGACTGACTCGTGTGCAACGGCTGTTCACACGAAACCCTTCTCCACATCAGTCCTCCAGGGCCTCGCTGGAGTATTTGCTACTACCACCAAGATCTGCACCGACGGCGGCTCCAGACGGCCTCGCGGCCAATCCTTCTGCGCTCACCGCCGCGCCCTCCTACACGTCGGGGCCTGATGCGTCCGCGTTTTTAAGGCGCGAGACGTTTGCTTGCCGCCGACGGCGAAGTATAAGCGGGACGCTTCAGCGCCATCCATTTTCAGGGCTAGTAACTTCGGCAGGTGAGTTGTTACACACTCCTTAGCGGATTCCGACTTCCATGGCCACCGTCCTGCTGTCTTAAGTTACCAACGCCTTTCATGGTGTCTAATAAGCGTCCACTTAGGCGCTTTAACTTCGCGTTCGGTTCATCCCACAACGCCAGTTCTGCTTACCAAAAATGGCCCACTTGGCACTCGGATTCGATACTCGCGGCTTCAAAAACGCGCGCCCGACGCGACCGGTACCCGCGCGAACGGGCCGACAATGCGGGCGGCACAATTTAAGAAAGCCGAAGTTCTCACCCATTTAAAGTTTGAGAATAGGTTGAGGACGTTTCGTCCCCAAGGCCTCTAATCATTCGCTTTACCGGATGAAACTCGCTTCAACGAGCGCCAGCTATCCTGAGGGAAACTTCGGAGGGAACCAGCTACTAGATGGTTCGATTAGTCTTTCGCCCCTATACCCAGTTCCGACGATCGATTTGCACGTCAGAATCGCTACGGACCTCCATCAGGGTTTCCCCTGACTTCGTCCTGACCAGGCATAGTTCACCATCTTTCGGGTCCCAGCGTGTACGCTCTAGGTGCGCCCATTTTCGCAATGAAAAAGGGACGCCCCGGGAATGCGAGGCGCACGTTCGAAAACGTAAACGCCCATCTTCCCTCGGCGCGCGCTGAGCGCGCCTTCACTTTCATTTCGCCTTTAGGTTTAGATTTATACCCAATGACTCGCGCACACGCTGGACTCCTTGGTCCGTGTTTCAAGACGGGTCCCGAAATTATCCGAAGCAATAGCGTCGCGGACCGGCTCGAATTTGACGGGTCTGCACGAGAGCTCCGAACGCGAAAACGCCGGGCGCCCGAAACGGCTACGGAGAGCCGAAATTCCGGACGACGCGCGACAATTTTGCGACGGGTCGTGCGCCAACGAATCGGCGGCCCAGAGCCTTTTGGTACACCGTCGGGCGTCGGCCGGGACACGGTCGCGGTCCGGCGGGATGACGACTTTCGCCGCACCCGCCGGTCTGCCCGGACCGGCCTTTGACCGACTTTTAACCCAACGGGTCGCGACGTCCTACTAAAGGAGAAATGCACGCGCCGCGGCCGACCCGGCGACGACGGACGCAAAACGACGCGCCTAAACGCGCCGAATTGTATACGCCGCGTCGCCGAAAAGCCGACGTGTGCGGTGAGCAGCTGAATCTCCTCATTCGAACTTTCGGATTTTTCGGGTTTACCCCTGAACGGTTTCACGTACTCTTGAACTCTCTCTTCAAAGTTCTTTTCAACTTTCCCTCACGGTACTTGTTCGCTATCGGACTCGTGGTTATATTTAGCCTTAGATGGAGTTTACCACCCACTTAGGGCTGCACTTTCAAGCAACCCGACTCTGAGGATGGACCCTCCCCGAGCGCGCGACGGCCTATACGGGCCTGGCACCCTCTGTGGGTGTTGCCCCGTTCAAGAAGGACTTAGGCGCGCCTCGACACTCGAGGATAATCGGGTCATCCTTAACGCCACATTTCCCTGCGACCTGTGCGGCCGCGGGATTCGGCGCTGGGCTTTTCCCTCTTCGCTCGCCGCTACTAGGGGAATCCTTGTTAGTTTCTTTTCCTCCGCTTATTAATATGCTTAAATTTAGCGGGTAGTCTCGCCTGCTCCGAGGTCGTGATAGGTAAAAATTTTGCGCGGGACTCACGCTTATGCGATAAAATTATCGCAAAACGTACGAACCAGTCGCACCGTTACGTTCTCGCAATCGCACGTCGCATTTCGACAAATTTTTTTAGTTTAAGGCCGAACCGAAAGGGCGCTCGTGCTCTCAAGCGCGAAACCGTTCGTCGAGGCGTCCGACTTCCCCCGCGAGAGAGAAGGGACGACACAAGCGACGACGACGAAAACGTCCATAGTGGTAGTTTTGATAAAAACCGAACACAATCTAAGACACGTTTATCGTCCCGGTTCGCGAGCGCCGAGCGCGTCGCATGCTTCGGTCCGTCTAGGCCCGACGTCGATCTTTTATCCGCGCGCGCGCGCGCCGCGAAACTCTCTCGCGCCGAATTCGAAAATACGACGGGGAGTTCGAGGCGCCCGGGGCGGAGCGAGCGAACGGAAACGACCACGCGTGGTGCACCGCTGGCGGGGCGCCTGTTGAGCGCCGCCGCAATATTCAAAGGGACGCGGGCCCTTGGTCGAGGCGCGCGTCTCCGTCCGCGTTTCGGATTTTAAAACCGAAAACGGAGGAGAACGCGCGACGCACGACGAAGTTCGGTCCGCGAACCCTCACATTCGCTCCGACGCGAACGGCGCGACGGACGGGAGAGAGGACGGAGCCTTCACACCCGAACGAAGCGTTGTTCCGTTCGCCGAGCAGTAGTTAATTTTTACACGACCCTCGGCCAGACGTGGTCCGGAAACAGTAATCCAGGACCGCAATGTGCGTTCAAAGTGTCGATGTTCATGTGTCCTGCAGTTCACACGACGACGCGCAAATAGCTGCGTTCTTCATCGACCCACGAGCCGAGTGATCCACCGTTCAGGGTAATCTTTTATAAATTTTAAAGCTCAAGCGTTTTTTTTTTTTTCGAAAGAAAAAAAAGTAAACGACGAAAGCGTTTAATTTGCCAAACGTCATCGAGGGAACGCGGCCCGCCGGCGGTCTCTTAGACTCGGTCCGACGGTCGCGACCAACACGTCCGTAACACGCAGACGAAATTAAAAAAAGTTTGGGCGGGGCTCGCTCGACGCGCCCGAAGGACGCGCCGGCGGAGCTGACTCGCGCCCGAATTTCGGCGGCGCCCCGTCCGAAGTTCGTGGCGTGCGCTCGCACTCTCTCCGCGCGAACGGAGATAGGAGCGACGACGAATCGACGGAACGGCGGGCGTCTCCTCGAGAGCGAGAGAGCAAAGGGATTCGGGGGACGGAGGTTTTATTTGGAAAATAAAACTGACAAACGTGCTCGCGCCGAATATTTAAAACTCTCTCCTCTCTGGCTTTTCGCATAATTTTTTTCGAGTCGAATAACAATAATAAGACTCTAGAAAAATAATGCGCGCGGGCGTAACGTGCGGGGGGCCGGGCACGACGTACGGATCTCTTTTTATCGAGACCGCTCAACGTCGACACCACAACCCGACCCCCGTGCGTCACCATTGAAAACCTCTACGACGTGCGTCCCTCGCGAGAACGAGGGACGTCGGTTTGCCGCCGGTCGCCGATGCGACGAGGTGCCCGGCGCGTCGTACCCGGACGTAAGGGAAATTGGGCCTTTTCGGCGCACGAATTTCTCGCGAAACGTTTCGGGTCGACGAGAGCGAGCCGACGGGCGCGCGTCATGTTTAGGCCTCTGCCCGCGTTGTCGGCCCGTTCGCGCGGGTACCGGTCGCGTCGGGCGCGCGTTCTTGAAGCCGCGAGTATCGAATCCGAGTGCCAAGTGGGCCATTTTTGGTAAGCAGAACTGGCGTTGTGGGATGAACCGAACGCGAAGTTAAAGCGCCTAAGTGGACGCTTATTAGACACCATGAAAGGCGTTGGTAACTTAAGACAGCAGGACGGTGGCCATGGAAGTCGGAATCCGCTAAGGAGTGTGTAACAACTCACCTGCCGAAGTTACTAGCCCTGAAAATGGATGGCGCTGAAGCGTCCCGCTTATACTTCGCCGTCGGCGGCAAGCAAACGTCTCGCGCCTTAAAAACGCGGACGCATCAGGCCCCGACGTGTAGGAGGGCGCGGCGGTGAGCGCAGAAGGATTGGCCGCGAGGCCGTCTGGAGCCGCCGTCGGTGCAGATCTTGGTGGTAGTAGCAAATACTCCAGCGAGGCCCTGGAGGACTGATGTGGAGAAGGGTTTCGTGTGAACAGCCATTGCACACGAGTCAGTCGATCCTAAGCCCTAGGCGAAAGCCGGTGTCAATCATGACGCGCCTTTTTGTTTGATAAAAAAATTGTTCGCGGAGGTCTTTCGTTCGGAAACTGTTCGGAGGTCGTAAAAGACCCCTTCGAACAATTTGCGGGCGCGCGCGTGCGATATAATTTTTATTCACGAGATAAGCGTGCGTACGACGGGCGAAAGGGAATACGGTTCCTATTCCGTAACCCGGCAGCGGAAACGTTTTCAAAGTCGTGCCCTCGTAAGAGTGCTCGTCGGGGTAACCCAACACGACCCGGAGACGCCGACGGGAGGTCCGGGAAGAGTTTTCTTTTCTGCATAAGCGTTTATGTTCCATGGAATCCTTTAGCAGGGAGATATGGTACGGAACGCTAAGAGCACCGCAGTTGCGGCGGTGTCCGGATCGTCCCCTCGGACCTTGAAAATCCGGGTAAGGGCCACGATAAACGTCGCGCCGGCTCGTACCCATATCCGCAGCAGGTCTCCTAGGTGAATAGCCTCTAGTCGATAGAATAATGTAGGTAAGGGAAGTCGGCAAATTGGATCCGTAACTTCGGGATAAGGATTGGCTCTGAGGATCGGGGTGCGTCGGGCTTGGTCCGGAAGCGGGTAACGGCTCACGTGCCGAGCCTGGGCGAGTCGGCGGTGCTTCGGCGTTAGCGTTCGCGCGCGCGTCGTTCGTGCCGTCCGTCGAGCTCGGTCTCGCGCCATGGTCTCCCGCGGAACGTCCTTGCTTAGAGACCCCGTAAGGTCGGCGTTCGCGCGCCGTCCCCGGTGCTGTCTCTTCGGCCGCCATTTAACGGTCAACTCAGAACTGGCACGGACTCGGGGAATCCGACTGTCTAATTAAAACAAAGCATTGCGATGGCCCATGCGGGTGTTGACGCAATGTGATTTCTGCCCAGTGCTCTGAATGTCAACGTGAAGAAATTCAAGCAAGCGCGGGTAAACGGCGGGAGTAACTATGACTCTCTTAAGGGGGATGGTTTGGATCCTCTGGCTTTGAAAGGTGACTTCTGGGCGACGGTTGTGGCTATACGAGTAACATAAGTAACAGTGTTTTCCTCGTGCTGCAGACCAGTTCGGAGGCATTTTGAAGGGCTAGGGATAATCCAGGCAAGTGTGTCGTGTATACCTCCTCGTGGTATCCCCCGGTAACTCAGTTGTGTGACGTCACGCTGAGGTCAAATACACGACGCGACAAGAGGCGGGTATATTTGAGCGGCTCCTTGAGACAGGAGACGGAAATAGCAGCATTCCGTCTTGGGCCGCACTGATCACCCTTATAACGCCACCGCCTCTTGGAAATTGATCAGTACTGGTCTTCTTCCCCAACTTCCCCCGTGGAAGTCGTCTTCGGGACAAGGGTTCTGTTTTCTTGGTGTAACAGGCGCCGAGCAATTCCGGCGTCTACCTTGTCCCAACCCTTGAGAGGTTTTGCGTGTGATACGCCATGGGCGTTGTCTGCGTCTGTGGAAAGACGTTTGGGTCTGAAGCAGGCGTGAGGCAGCACCTGCGCAGGCGGTTCTGCAGGGGACCGCCTACGGTTGATGTTCCGGATATGCCGGATGTGAGCGAGGGCAGTTGCCCGCAATGTGAGAGGAGCTTTGCGACGTATGCAGGTATGCGTCAGCATATGAGACGAGCGCACCCGGCAGAGTATAATGCCGACCTGGAGCAGCAGGCAGAGAACCCGATAAGAGACCCGAATAGATGGTCGGATGAGGAGCTTCTGAGGATGGCGAGGGAAGAGGCCCAGTTTGAGGGACGTTTTATTAATCTCCACCTGGCTGGAATCTTCCCGCGTAGAACCCAGGAGGCGATTAAGAGCAGACGCCGCATGGAGGATTATCGTGACCTTCTTGCAGCAATGCGGGTTGGCGGTGTGTGTGTGGACCTCAGGGACGAGATCGAGGAAGAAGATCGAGAGGCCGCGGCATCGGCGAGGGAGCCGGATGTTTCCCTGGTGGTGGAGGAACTCCCTAACTTCTCAAGGTGCTCTGAGAATATGGATTCCTCCAGGGTCGTGGGTGAGGCAAGTTTTAATACGAGCACCATCGCGACCCAGACCGAACCGGAACCAGGTGCGGAACCGGTCGGTCGAAAGATCATTACGCCTTCCACCAGGGTATTACGCAGCATGCGAAACATCCGGCCCGAGGGCACTCCTCAAAGAGCCGCGGGCTTCAGCTTCGGGGCGAGGACACTAATGCGTGAAGAGTCTATAAGGTCTGAGACTCCTAGTGCCTCGCCAGTTCTTGTATCTGCAGAACAACCCGCCGGAGAGGGCTTAACACACCCATCTCAAACTCCATGTCGGCGGGGTCCCTTGGGGAGACGCAGCCCCATACTAGCCGCTGATCCCGTTATTGCGCATATCGCAGGCCTAAGAGACGCCTGGGACGGGTGGAACGATAGCGATCGCTCGCTTATTCACTGCGTCACCAGACTTACTAGGAAGGCCCGCGGAGCCCTAGTTGAGGAGCTAGGGCGATACGCGGAAAGATTTATAGCAGAACATGGGAAGGTCGCTCGACGTACAAAGCCACCAAATGGGGGACATGTCAACAGTGACTCCACCCAGCTCGACAAACGTCGGGCAAGGGTAGCGAGTTACAAGGCTGCGCAGGCGTTATACGCCAAAAACCGCAAGAGATTGGCGGAATCCATCCTGGATGGCAGAAGCCTTTTGGTTGCTGGAGACAGCGCGGTCGGTCCCCCCCATTCTCGACGTTGAAGGGAGGTACGTGGAGCTCTGGGAAACCGGAGAGGAACGTCCCCTGGATACACCAGTCGAGAAGGTGAGGATGAGATCCTGCGTCGAGTGGACGCCCATAACCAGTCAGGAGATCGAGGATGCTCTTCGAGCCTCGAAAAACACCGCAAGTGGTCCAGATGGGATCACTTTGGAGACCCTCAGGACTGTCCCTCGCATGAGACTAGAGCTCCTCTATAATGCGGCACTAGTAGCCGGTGGTCTGCCGGATGTTCTTCAGGAAGGACGAACCATCTTGATACCAAAGGCCGATGAGGGACTGGAGAAAGTTGATAACTGGAGGCCTATTACCATCACCAGCGTCATTACTAGAGTGTGCCATAAAATAGTAGCAAAAAAGGTGTCGAACGTCGTGACTCTCCATCACAACCAAAGCGGCTTCGTCGACAGAGATGGCGTGTTGCTAAACACTGCACTCTTAGATGCGGTCCTGGTGGAGAAAAGATCTCAGATCAAAGAACACCATTTGGTAGCCATTGACTTCAGGCGGGCGTTCGACACGGTACTCCACTCGGCCGTGAGGAGGGCATTGATAAGGTTTGACATCGAGCCGAAGCTCATCGAGTTTATCATGCGCGGTTTGGTCTCCGCAAGAACGATAGTTTATAGTGGAGGACAGGCCACACGCGCTATAGCGCTTAAGAGGGGGGTGAGGCAAGGCGACCCACAATCCCCTCTTTTATTTAACATCGTGCTCGATGAGCTCATTACCGATCTGGAGGGGTCGGGGCTCGGCCTGTCGGTGCCCGGCATGCGGCTGGGATGTCTCGCGTATGCGGACGATCTGGTGGTGGCGAGCGATACGTTGAGGGGGTGTCAGCGTCTGTTGGCCAAGGTGTCGTCCTTTGGGAGTGTGTCGGGGCTACGTGTAAATCCGCAGAAGTCCGTGTCGATTTCTATGAGGGTGGTCCCCGGGAAGAAAGTACTTTATGCAGCGACGAGATCGCGTTTCTTTTCGGAGGGCCAGCCAATTCCATCTTTGACCCCTGGGGACCTTATCAAATACCTGGGGGAAAAATATATGGTACACGGACAAAGCGGCCCCACGATTCATGTCCTGAAGGAGTGGCTGCAGCGCTTGATTGGGGCGCCCCTGAAGCCAGCTCAGAAGGTCGCGGTTTTGAGACAGTATCTGGTTCCCCGAATCCAGGCTAAACTTTGTTCTCTGCGGGTCACAAAGGGTGTGCTCAAGGAGGCGGATAAGCTCCTCCGCATGTTTCTGAGGAGTGCTTTGCACCTCAACAGAACATGTAGCGACGCGTTCCTCCATGCCCCCATAAGGAGTGGCGGACTGGGACTAGTAAGTTTCATGTCCACGGTCCCAGTGATTCTGAGGAGGAGATTGGCGAGTCTTGCCTTCTCCAACTCGGAGTTCGTTTCGAAGGTCCTGGCACTCCCCGCCCTGGTGCATGGGTGGGAGAGACTGCTTAAATGGACGGCCACCTTCGGGACAAATAAGAACGCCATTGCTCTGGACTGGGCGGAGCGGTTGGACGCGTCCTACTCGGGCAACGGGTTGCGACAGGGCTCGGAGACGGACGTATCTTCCAAATGGCTGATTGACCCTCCACCGTACTGGAAAGGGTATGAATTTGTCAAGGCCGTGCAGCTGCGGGGTAACCTACTCCCTACGCAAGGAATTCCATCTAATCCGGTTGAATTACGGAAGTGCAGGGCGGGATGTGCGAGGGCGGAAACCCTTTCGCATGTCCTGCAGTCGTGTCCACTAACGCACTGGCCTAGAGTGCTTCGGCATGATAGGATCGGTGCGAGATTAACGCACTTGGCCGGGCGTAGGGGGTGGTTGGTTGAGCAGGAACCCCATATAAGGGCCCCCGACGGTCAGCTCTTTAAACCGGACATGATCTTTAAACGTCCTGGTGAGTTGATCGTCTGCGATGTAGCAGTTGCGTGGGAAGGTCCGTCGCCGTTGTCCCATACTTACGATCACAAAGTCGCTAAGTATTCTGAGCCCAAATTTATCAGCGCGCTCGAATCCAAATATCCGGACTGGACTATAACTGTCCGGGCACTAGTGATAGGTGCCCGAGGGATTTGGTGCCCCCAAAATGAGCTGCTTGTGTCTGAGCTCGGCCTCCATAAGAACGAGGTGGCCACTCTTATCACAAATTGTTTGCAAGGATCTATACTGATCCATACTCGGTTCATGCAGACATGTGGCCACCGGAAATAGACCTAGGGAACATCGGAAGACGCCACGGGAGAGGGTGCGACTACTTGGACGCCTAAGTCCTACACATTGCCTCCCCTTTAGACTAGGTCGGCCCGGGGGTCTGGACGAGACGTGGCGCGTCTGTGGCGGGGAGTGCGCGAACCTCTCCAATGCAGACGTGTGTTAGTACTACACGAAATAGCGTCCGACGCGTCCGGCGTCGTTGTAGGCTGTCAGCGTCTGGTAGTTGTACGTCTGACGGCTAAGTGACGAAAGGCAGTTACATCTAGCCTCGCCTGGTGAGACTGGATGGGCGGGGGCTCGGGGGCGAGAACCGTTAGCAGGAACGAAAACATTCGCCTCCGAAGGGGCCTCGGTCCAGAATCGCCAGGCGCCCGGTCTCATTACACGGAATGGACCAATCTGATAGCCAAATGCCTCGTCATCTAATTAGTGACGCGCATGAATGGATTAACGAGATTCCCACTGTCCCTACCTACTTTCTAGCGAAACCACAGCCAAGGGAACGGGCTTGGAAAAATCAGCGGGGAAAGAAAACCCTGTTGAGCTTGACTCTAGTCTAGCATTGTAAGGAGACATGAGAGGTGTAGCATAAGTGGGAGACGCGTTTCGGCGCGTCGTCGTTGAAATACCACTACTTTCATCGTTTCTTTACTTACTCGGTTAAGCGGAACGCGTCAGCCGTTCGCCTTTGCGCGGCGGTACCGACGGAGTTTTCGTCTCAAATGCGAGGGTGGCGCGAGGCGGCGCCCTGGCGCGCGCGCGCGTTCCGTTCGCCTTTCGGGGCGCGACGGTGTCGCGCGCGTCGTGTCTAGCGAACGTCGCCGGACGCCGTTACATGCACTGTGTCTGAGAAGACCTGTACGGACCACAGTCTACGACTGCCATACTGGTCCGCGGTTGACAGCAACCCGAGGAGCGCTCGGGGAGGGTAGGTTACGCAAATCTATATTCGTGAAAGCGTAATCATAGTTATCCGCGAGTGTAGCGGAACCATTCGTTGGGACGTATCGGCCATACCGGGCACGGGTTCTTTGAGCGCGCAAAAAGCTGTAACCTGGGGCCAAACGCTCCCTCCAGACCCCCCGTTCGGCATGTCGTAACTATGACTATGACAAGAACAAGACCAAGAGCCAGTCCTGCGGTGAAACACGCGATGGCAACTTACCTTTAACATTTGGAAGAACTACTACCTCAACAGCCCGAAGATCTAGCACAAACTTACCTGCCGTTAAAGCAACACCGCCGTATTCCAAAAGCCGGGCGAGTACTATGAAAACAAATATAGCAACAAAAAAGCCATCACTGTCCACACGAAGATCCGCGGAACTGAGGCTAGACCTACCTAGACGACCATCAATATATGTAGCTTCCCAAGTTAGCGACGAGTTAGCTTCGAGCGCGCAAAAATCTGTAACCTGGATACAGGCGGTGCCGTTACGTCTCTCAAGCGCTGTTAGCGTACGCTCACACGTCGCCGGCACTTGCGACGGTGGCCTGGGGGAGGCAAACTCTTCCCCACAGACCCCTCGTTCGGCGTGTCGTAACTATGACTCTCTTAAGTCATCCTTGAAGAATCCTCTACCATCATGGGTTACTCCACCAGTCCGGATATACCGGACTGGTCCAAAAGGAATTACTGGCTAGCACCACACTAGTAAGACTCAGGTCAGTAGCATGCACACAAAAGCTACTGGCAAGACCGGACTCGTCACCTTCACGTGGTGGCGCTATTTCTACTTTCTAAAACAAACCGGATCGAACAGTGGACGGGCAGCTGAAAATGTCCGTGGCGGCATGTCGGTATTGCCGTTCAGGGTGCAGCCCCCTCAGACCGACTAGCACGCGGACGGCTAACCACCACCGCGTGCGAAAGCCCGGTAACGTTAGCCCAAATAGAAACTAAGCCTCGGATGTTGTATTGCCGATCGTAGACGACATTGACAATGCCGAAGCGGTTGCTAGCGTGTCCACGGAATACAAAATCTCCTTTGAGAGCGGTCCATGCAAACTCTGCAATAAAGGTTTTACGAAGCCCGTCCTCCTGGAGGACCATTATCTGTCCCACCATCCAGATAGCGGCGCTCGTTTCGCGTGCGGAAAATGTGGCAGGGTGTACGCGAAATACTGGCCCGGCCTGTGCCATCACGCCAAGTGCATAGGCCCAGCACCATCCACGGCAGACGTGCATTATCCTTTTCCCTGCCAGGCCTGCAATCGGAAGTTCGCCACCAAAAGCGGACTATCCATGCACGTCCGCTCTGCCCATCCTACACTGCGGTATAGCAAACACTGGCCAAAGCGGCGCAAAAGCCGGCCGTTTATGTTTCCCGTGGAACGTCGGTGTGGATCCAGGAGAAGACTGATACTCTGGTCAGGGAGTACATTTGGCTGGATGGAGAGTCCAACTACTCCAATAAGATCGCCGACCTCATAGAGGGTAAAACGGCAAAACAATGCAGGGACCGCCTCTTAGGGCTGAAAAAAAGATCTTGTTTACCTCCTGACCTGGTGGAATATATGAGGAGAGTGGAGGCTGAGCCTGAAACCCCTCCAACTGAGAAGGTTGCGCTGAGGACGCTTCGGTCAACTCGGCCCAACATCGAGTAGCGATGTTCCTGACCGGCTTCCCACACCAAAAGAAGCCGGACGTGCCGCCTCCCTACGGACTGTAAGGAGGGAGCCAGCAAGGAGCTTGCATCTTCCGGGTGGAAGGCCAACCCCTCCAAGTGCAAAAGCGGTTCTTAGCACTTCGAGAGTAGTTCAACCGACTAAGAGACCATCTCTCTCCATCCGGAGATCGGCAAAACTAGCTGTGGAAATACCCATACCTACCGTACACCTACCTAAGCGGTCATCATCTCCGGTGGAAGTCCAAAGCAGTAGCGAGGACGATGAAGTCTTTATTACGCCCTTCGCTGCCGTGGAGGAGGAGGCATACGACCCCTATGAGACATATCCCCCCACCCATACTTACCTGCCCACTTACCTGTCCAATGGAACCGGATGTGAGAGCCCTTAAGGAAATACCTACCGGAACATCTGCTGACGAGCCGTGTGTCGCTGTGTCTGCCGTCCGGGATGAAATCAATTTCATCGGTCATGGCGCGCTTGTTAAGCTCCTGCCTTAAGTCGACGCTGGAGCTATATGCCAACACCTCGGTGTGGCAGCGGGGCTTCGTTGTGGAAAATGGGTGTTTTCTGAACACCACGCTCCTTGACGAGGCCATCCGGAGAGGCAAGAGGACACGGCTGTGCGCTGCACAGCTAGACCTTACTAAGACCTTCGACACCATCCCCCATCCGGCCATCGCGAAGTCACTGGAGAAAGTGGGAGCACCTAAAGCCCTAGCGAATGTTGTCCTGGAGATGTACCATGGGGCTACAACCAAGATAACAGCGACAAACATCTCCATCCCCCTGGGGAGAGGGGTGAAGCAAGGCGATCCACGATCTCTATTTTCTATTTAACCTGGTGATAGACCCGACAGTCGCGGCGCTAGAACACATGGGAGGTTTTCAAATAGTCGCCGCAAAGAGCCTGTTTATCTTGGCCTTTGCGGACGACCTCCTCCTTCTAGCTGAGACCCCGGAGAAGCTTCAGTCCATGCTAGACGTGACGTCTACGAGTCTGGACGGCATTGAGCTGAAGATATCCGCAAGGAAAAGCGCCGTATTCTCACTGCGGAGCACCAGGAAAACGTTGGTTGCCGATCATCTCTACGATCCAGGGGACTGAATTGCGCAAGTACCAGGTGGATGAGCGCTTTGATTACTTAGGGGTGTCCTTCACTCTGTTTGAGGGTCTCTCCAATAAAGAGCACTTGAGGAGGCTGAAGAAAGCGGCCACTTTGTGTGGCTTATTACCGCTTAAGCCGGATCAGAAGACATCCCTACTTAACCGGACATCCTCCCGAAGACCCTGCACCGTTTCACCATCGATTCTTCTTCCAAAACGTCCCTCGTGAGCATCGACGACGCCATAACGGGTGCCTGCAAGAAATTCTTGCACTTGCACGATAGCACCACCGACCACTTGTTCTACACGAGGAAGCGGGATGGGGGCTTAGGTTTTCCGAGGCTGGCCCATCTCGTTTCGCTCAATGCGGTCAAGGCGTTGTCGAGGATGGCGGTGCGGGGGGACTTAGGTGGAAGGATCAGAAGACACGCCGCCTAACACGGCATCAGGATGCCCGCCTCCCGCCTGGACATTCTTTCAAAGAAGATAAGTTTAAAGCGGGAGGAACACTCTAAATGGGCGCAACAGGGGTCCCAAGGGAAGGGGGTGAACAACTTTGAAAGAGACACTTTCACCGTTCCTCCTGAAGTTAGTAGTTTATCGAAAGATCAAGGAATAAATAGTAGATCAGATTTAACACCCGATCAGATAGCGGCACTCGAGGCGATCACAGTTAAGTTTAGTCAAATAGGTTCTCCAAAATTAGGTCGCACTTCTCTAGTAGAACATGTAATCGACACCGGCGATGCTAGACCCATCAAGCAACGTCATTATCCCTTGTCACCAGCGATGCTAGACAAACTTAATGTAGAAGTTGACAAAATGTTAGAATTAGGCGCGATCCAACCCTCATTATCTGCTTGGTTTTCGCCGATTGTTTTGGTTAAAAAGAAGAGCGGAGAAACTCGTTGTTGCTTTGATGCTAGACGTCTGAACGAAGTCTCAAAATCTGACGCTTACCCTCTTCATTATATCAGTGACATCTTAAACCAGTTAGGGGATGCAAGTTACTTATCGTCTATTGATTTGAGCAAAGCATTTTGGCAAATCCCTCTTGCTCTTGCTAACTATCCCAACATCTTTGTATATCTCGACGATATAATAATTGTGTCCAAAACATTTAAAGAACACCTATCACTTTTACAACTTGTCTTTGATAAACTTAAGTACGCAGGTCTTAAGGTTAATTTTAGTAAGTGCGAGTTTTGTAGAGACTCGATAAAATACCTTGGTTTTGTAGTAGATCGCAAAGGGTTACGAACTGATCCTGATAAAGTGGAGGCTATCGTTAGCTTTCCAACTCCCAATACGGCGACAGAAATTAAACGTTTTCTCGGCATGGCCGGTTGGTATCGACGATTTATACCAAATTTTTCAACTATAGTTGCGCCAATTTTGCGGTTACTGAAAGGTAAAGCTAAACGCCAGAAAGTATTGTGAGGGGACGAAGCTGAAGATGCTTTCAGAAATTTAAAAAACCATCTTATCTCAGCTCCTATATTGAGCAGCCCAGATTTTAGACAACCTTTTTTTGTGCAAACTGACGCCTCAGATTACGGTCTAGGTGCCATTTTAGTTCAGGGAGAAGGTGAACATGAAAAGGTTATTGCTTATGCAAGTCGATCACTGACCAAACATGAGAAAAATTATCACGCTATGGAGAAGGAATGCGCAGCCATAATATTCGGCATCGAAAAGTTTAGGTCATACATTGAGGGAGTTCATTTCACGGTGATTACTGACAACCAAGCCCTTAAGTGGTTAGGGACTGTGAAAAGTCCTTTAGGTCGTCTCGCTCGTTGGTCAGTACGCCTGAATCAATTCGATTTTACCATCCTCCATCGAAAAGGCAAACTCAATGTTGTGGCCGATGCTCTTTCTCGTGCACCAGTGAATATTCACTTAATTACTTTGAATCCTGAGGACAAAAGCGAATGGTACCAAGCATTCATAGTCAAAATTAATTCCCAACCACAAAAGTTTCCAAACTTTAAGGTTGAGGATGGCTACATTTTTAAGTTTGTACCAAATAAGCACAATATTGTTTCGAATTTGGTAGAATGGAAGCTATTGGTACCTAAGTCACGCCGTCGCAAAGTGATGTCCGATTGTCACGACAATCCTCTTAGCGGTCATCTCGGTAATTTTAAAACTTTTAACAAAATTGCAGAAATGTACTATTGGCCACGCATGAAATCCGATATTTCACGTTATGTGCTTAAATGCGAAGTTTGTATCGCGAGTAAAGCTTCTAATTTACTGCGACCAGGTTTTATGGGTAAGGCGAAGCGAGTCTAATATCCATTCCAGATATTGTCTATGGATTTGATGGGTCCATTCCCACGGACGAAAAAGGGGAACTCTTTTTTGTTAGTCATATCTGATTGGTTTTCGAAATTCGTTATCGTCCATTCATTAAGACATGCCACCGCACCTGCTATAGTACAAAAGGTTGAGGAGACTTTCTTGTTGTTTGGAGTTCCACAGATTGTTATGTGTGACAACGGTACACAGTTCACTAGTAAACTGTTTAAAGACCTGATAAACCAGTACGAGGTACAGAAGTTGTGGTATTCAGCTTCTTACCACCCACAGTCCAACGCAGTAGAGCGATCCAATCGCGTAATAGGGACGTGTCTGCGATCTTTTGTTGAAGACGACCATCGTACTTGGGATTAATATGTGTACAAAGTCGCACATGCAATTAGAAACGCGGTTCACGAAGTTACTGGGTACACTCCCTCGTTTCTTAACTTAGGTCGGTCCGTGCCGAATAGTGGTGCTTATTACGGTCGCCTAGATAAAGCGGAGCCCCATGAGTTTCAATTAGGTGATCAGGAAAGGGTAGTTTCTGACGTAAATAACTATAACGAACTTTATAAATCTGTGGTCTCTAGATTGCAACTAGCATATGAACGTAGCAAAGCAAGGTATAATCTGCGTAAACGTCCTTTAGCTTTCAAGAAGGATGATATAGTATGGAAAAGGAACTTTTCTCTTTCCAGCACTGTTGACAACTTTTCGAAAAAGTTAGCGCCAAAGTACATAAAATGTAAAGTTGCTGAAGTCACCGGTTCATTGACTTACCGTTTGAAAGACTTACAAGGTAAAAATCTTGGAGTATTTCATGTTAAAGATTTAAAGGCCAATCCTGAGTGAATACATGTTGCTAAAAAACAGGAATAGCGGGATATTGGAACGCTCAATAAAACAACTGAATTGTCGGTCGACGTTTCGGCTTATTTACTAAATGCCATCCTCAGGACAAACAATTCGCCGAAATAAGCCGAAATAATAAATAAGCCGAAACGTCGACCGACAATTCAGTTGTTTTATTGAGCGTTCCAATATCCCGCTATTCCTGTTTTTTATTAAGCTTTGGAAGAGATTTACATTTCTAACATGTTACTAATTTTGTGTGCAATAGTTAATGAGAATCTCATTAGGGTTTTAGTTTGGAAATTAATCCAAAATTTTTTTGATTCTTTTACGGTGTAGTTTTTTTGTGATTGTCAGATCACCACCTCATTTGTTGCTTAGATTGAGCTGTCTTCTTAAAAGACATTGTTATTATTTGTAGAGCATTGTGACGCCTGAGGCTAAATACTATGGTAGTATTAGTCCTGTCCAATCTCTATGGCATTGGATGAGTTTTCCCACTGCGCAAAATTCCTTAAGGTGTGCCTTACACCCAAACCTTTTTATGGGAACTGACATTCCTAGGTATTAATACAAATGTTAATCTCTTAGTAGGTGTTGTGCTTATATGAGACATATTTGCTTAATTTGTACTATTCTTTTGATACAATTTATTTTAGGCGGTTGGTAGTAGCAATTGCTATCGAATCGAAGCAAGGAATCGAGACAGATCTGTATCGAAAGAACCTTTTGTCACCTCTAAGGTAAACTGGGTAAGTGGCTTGCAAGATTCTATTTTAGCATATTTGTTGTCATTTATTTGCTGCGTTGCTTTAATTTTGTGCATATTACAATGTTACACAAGTTGGTACTGTGAGTTGCTACTTCACTGGTCTCCATTTAGACTTTTTTGTTATTTCTTTTTTTGAGCAACTGATTATCAGTTTACATTGCTAATCGCTACTGGTAATTTTGTCACACTGCCCGCAACAATACTACCACCATCCAGAAGTGATACACGAGTGTGGATTGGAATTTTCCAATCATTATAAAATTGTTACGTCGACGAATACCAGTGCCAGTTATCCATCTTGTAACTATCTTTCAATTTCCTTTAATAATACGAAAAATAAATCTCTTTTCCTGTTCTATTTGTTTTATTTTGAGTTTTGGCGCCGCAATTCTTCTAGGTGGATCGTCAACCATTTTAAACACAAGCAGAAGACAAACAAATCTCACTCCCTGAGGTAACATCTCATAGCCACCGAGTTTTCTGGATTAGCCGTTGCGTAAAGTACACCCACGAACGCTAATAGAGCCGTGCTAGTGCAATTGGTGCTACAACAGGGAATATGTATCTGTGGAGAAGCACAGGATACACCAGGTTACATATTATATCATTGTCAGTTCCCCCAAAGACTACTAGCTTGTATAGTATTTAAAAATAAATATCACAATAAAGCTTGGCCATTATGCTGGCATAACGACGATTTGACTCAGCAGTCAAATCAAAGCAGAAAATCCAGCCACGTCTTCCCTCGTCCGTCTCGCCGGTTGCCGGAGGCGTTTGGTGGGCGCCGGTCGGCCGCGGTCGGTGTCGCTGGCGGGGGCTCGGCGCGCGTGGGCCGCGCCGAGCGGCCCACGCTAACCATCACCAAAACGCCAACTACTGACCATCACCATAACGCGAATCCCTGCGGCGGATGAAATAGACGAGGCGATCGCCAGCTTCGTGGCAGCCGCGAAAATCGATCTGAAACCCCCAGCGCGCAACCAGCCCCCAGCGGTATTGCGCCGGATAAAAACCTGCCCGTCCTAGCATTCGCGGACGATCTAATACTGCTGGCAGGCAGTCCGGCAGACCTACAATCCCTGCTCGACATTACATCTCGCGGGCTGGAAGAAGTAGGTCTCAAAATATCACCCGAAAAGAGCGCGGCGTTCTCTATCAGGAGCGTGGGCCGGACCTGGGTCGCCGAGCGGATTGAGACGAGCGTGCAGGGTGGCGCACTCAGATGCTACCAGGTGGACGAGACCTTCGACTACCTGGGAGTGTCATACACGCTGGCCGAGGGGTTCTCCAACAGAGAACACCTTCGCCAAATTGTGCGGGCGGCGGAGGACTGCGGGAAACTCGCGCTAAAGCCCACACAAAAAGCCGCCCTCCTGGCCCAATACATAATACCAAAATACGTTCATCGCTTCACGATAGATTCGCCGTCAAAAACTACGTTGGGCCAGATAGATGACGCGATACGCGGGGCGTGCAAGGCGTTCCTCCACCTGCCTGCATGTACCACTGATCACGTTTTCTACACGAGAAAGCGTGACGGCGGGTTGGGGTTCCCTCGGTTGACACGCTTGGTGTCTCTCACCAGCATAAAAGCACTGTCAAGGATGTCGCGCGACGGCGACCCGCTTGTCCGAGAGATCGCGGCCAGGGGCGACTTCGGCCGAAGAATTCGTAAGCACGCGTCACACCTAGGGTTGCAGGTGCCCGTAACACACCTGCAAATAAAACTAAAAAAGATCGAACCAAATACTGCGCGTCACAGACTGTGGGAAGGCCAGCCCACTCAGGGCAAGGGTGTCGTCAACTTTAGGGACAACCCGCTCGCGAACGCCTGGTTGCTCAAAAACTCGCTCCGCGAGGGGAAATTCATAGATGTCTTGAAGATGCGTACTAACACCTACGGCGTTCGCGAGACTCTCAAACATTCGGGCTTCCCACATGTCGACTCCGCATGTCGACATTGCCTTACAAAGCCAGAGACGCTCGGGCATGTACTCGGGGAGTGCACCGCTGGGCGGAGGCTGAGGATACACCGCGACAACGAAATTGTCAGATCAATAGCGAAGCGGGTCGAAAACAAATATACCGTGTACGAGGAGCAGACGTTTCGAACGGAAGAAGGGTCGTGGCTGAAGCCCGACCTGGTCATTAAAGACACCGGGCGGGTCTATATAGTCGACGTCACTGTACGTTTTGAGACGGACTGCTCCCTACGAGACGCTGCCCTGGAAAAAACCAGGAAATACGGTGTGTTGAAGCCAAAGCTCCGCGAGTTGCATGGGGTGACGGAAGTCGAAGTGGTGCCGGCGATCTTCGGATCTAGGGGCGCGGTACCGCATTCCACACGCAATGCCCTGAAGAATATCGGAGTTCCTCTAGGAACTATACGCGACGCGGTCTACGGCGTTCTTAGATCATCCGTCTCCTTCGCCCGGGCGCATTTTGACTACAAATAGTCTAAGCAGGAAGTCACAACTCAATAAATAAAACAAACATACGAAACTTAAAAGTAAAATCCTTATACTTACCTAGTTCTCTTTGCAGGAAGGACGGGCTCCGATGGTGTCCCTGGAAGACGGCCGAACAACCAGAGCCAGACCTGAAAACAGAAAACAAGTCCAACTATTAAGAAGAAAATGAAATATAGTATAAAAATTGTAAATAACACACATACCTATTAAGGAAGAATGTTTATATATTATGGTATATTGTTATAAGCTTTAAATTAACGTCAAACAGAAACCGATGGTCCATGCGGGTGTTGACGCAATGTGATTTCTGCCCAGTGCTCTGAATGTCAACGTGAAGAAATTCAAGCAAGCGCGGGTAAACGGCGGGAGTAACTATGACTCTCTTAAGATTCCCCAACTGTTATCTACTTTCTAGCGAAACGATGGGTGAAAAACTCTCGCTCAAGCGAGGCAAGTGTGCGGCAAAAACTCACTACTTTTATCGTAGCCCTAGAGGCATCATTAAATCTTACTATAAGGCGCGTGAGGTCTGCTTCGGTCGATAGGCGACTATCGTAAAAGCGGTCCGTTGCTCACGTCCGCGCCTTGCCTTGCAGCTGCACACGTGTTTCCCTATCCCCCCCCGTGGCTTGAGGGTCTGCTTCGGTCGTCGGGCGACCGCCATAAAAGCTGTCCGTTGCTCACGCTCTTGCCACCCCATTGGGGCTGATGTTGCTGGTCCTTCCGAGGGAACGGGGAGGCGTCAGCCAAACCGAACTTTTCTCCTCTTGAAGTCCGAGCTTCTCGAGGGAAGAGTTATTGTCTCCGGGAGGGCGCGCGACTAAGCCGCCGAGTCGAGGATTAACACCCAGGCCCGAGCCGCACTATGCGGTTCGGGCCTTTTTCACAAAAATTTTTTTTTAGACCCTTTATTCTCGCTCGGACGACGCTTAACGTCCACTTCCATCTAGGACCTTTTACCTCGACTCGGTGGGCCCCTGTGCGGGCGGTTGCCCCGGGCGTCGGGCGATCCGGTGGCGGCGCCGGGCGCGGCCGATCGGTGGCCCTCCTGCGCTGACGGGCCGGGGGATCGGGCGTTGGGTTGACGGAGAGCGTGGATAACACGGATTGCTTGAGGCGGGACGTTCGGTTCTTCGGACGTATCCCGACCGAAAAGCCGAGTACCAGCCGTACGGAGGCGAAGGAGGAGGCCGGGATCGGTCGGTTAACGACCGATGGTAGACCTAGGTCCCGAACCGGAGACGAGCCGGCGGGCCCGGCTGAAATCCGGGGCCAATGACGACTCAAATCCAGCCACGTCTTCCCTCGTCCGTCTCGCCGGTTGCCGGAGGCGTGTGGTGGGCGCCGGTCGGTCGCGCTCGGCGTCGCCGGCGGGTTTTCGGCGCGCGTGGGCGGCCAAACCGCGCAGGCCCCTTCCCCCCCCCATATTTACCATACGTCATAGTTACTCCACCCGAACCCGGTTAAACCGACGCGGATCATCAACCGTCGGCGAATCCGGGCAAGGGTCCAAAGGGAGCGTTCGGCCTAACTTCTAACCGAACGCAACCAGGCCCTCGGGCCAGACCGGACTCGGCACCTTCTCGTGGTGGCGCCGTTTCTAACTAAGCCGAGCCGGATCGAGCAGCGTGCCGGCCGCTGCAAATGCCGGCGAGCGGGGTGTCGGTGCTCAGCGGAGAGGGCAGCCCCCTCTCACCGACTAGCGCGCGTCGGCTAACCACCGGCGCGCGCGAAACTTTTGGTAGTTGGCAGTTCACAAGATGAAGCCTCGGATGCTGGACGGGAATACGACGACGAACTTGACAACGCCCCTCAGGCGGCTAGCAACGTCTCCGGATACGCGATCCCATTTCGAACCGGTCCCTGCCTGCATTGCTCACAGGCCTTTACCAAACCCGGTGATCTCGTTGACCACCACGCGACCAACCACCCTAACGCGCCCGCCCGATTTATTTGTGGAAGGTGCGGTGATTCCTTCCCTAAATTCCATGGGGCGGCATGCCACTACTCGAAGTGCAGGGGTCCCCCGTCGATCACCCCAACGGACGCCTTATTTCCTTGTGCGGCGTGTGACAGGAAGTTCGCAACGAAGGGCGGCCTGGGCACGCACACGCGAATCGCGCACTCTGCGCTTCGAAACGAACAAAAGCTGGCCGAAGCGGCACCTAAACCAGCCACCCACGTCTCGCGCGGGGCCGCCACATGGAACGACGCGGACACAAACATCTTGGTCCGCGAATATATTAAATCGGACGGGAAACCCGGGTACGGTATAAGAGCGGCAGAACTCATACCAAATAAAACGGCCAAGCAGTGCAGGGACCGACTGGCAGTGCTCCGTGGCAGAGCCCATCCACCCGAGGCTCTAGCGGCCTATATGAAGAAGAGAGAGGCAGTACTGACCAACCCTCCTCCCGGGACCACCGCCCGCGTCACGCGCTCCGCGAACGCGATCCCGGCTGACGGGCACCGTAAAATCCAAGCCTCCCTATGGCGACGTGGCGCGACTCTACAGCGAACTGTGGGAGCGGTCAAGCGGGGCCGCCCCACTCCAAGCGAACACAAACGACGTTCCGGTCCCGGCTATTACTATCGCCGAAGTGCAAAAATACATTCAAAAACTCAAAAACAAAGGCGCTCCGGGACCGGACGGCGTGACCAAGATGGGTCTCCGCGCGCCCGGGATGGCGGAGGCGCTAGTGATGGTCTTCAACAGCATCCTCGCGAGGGAATACTACCCGGCTGCTTGGTGCGTAAACCGCACGACTTTTATACCCAAGGAGGGGAAAGATCTTACCCGCCCTGAAAGCTGGAGACCAATCACGATCGCCTCCGTCCTGGCGAGAATCTTCTCCTCATACGTGAGGACCCGGGTCGAGAACACCACCACTATATCGCCGAGACAGAGAAGCTTCGTCAGCGGCAACGGATGTTTTATCAACGCCTTGCTGCTCGACGAAGCTGTCCGCCAAGGCAAGGGGTCGAGACTGTGCGCCGCGCAGCTCGATCCCACCAAGGCGTTTGACATGGTACCTCACTCGGCGATCGCGGAGACCCTGATAAATAAAAGGGTGCCCAGGACCCTTACGAACTTAATCCTGGGCATGTATGAGAGTGCCTCGACCACTATAACGGGCACAAAGCATAATATTAAAATCGGCCGAGGCGTCAAGCAGGGTGATCCCCTATCTCCCCTGCTGTTTAACCTGGTCCTCGACCCCACCATGCGCTCCTTGGAGGCCGCCGAAGGCTTCCGTATTGCGCCGGGTAAAAACCTGCCCGTCTTGGCATTCGCGGACGACCTAATACTGCTGGCGGGCAGCCCGGCGGACCTACAATCCCTGCTCGACATTACATCTCACGGGCTGGGAGAAGTAGGTCTCAAAATATCACCCGGTAAGAGCGCGGCGTTCTCTGTCAGGGGCGTGGGCCGGACCTGGGTCGCCGAGCGGATTGAGGCGAGCGTTCAGGGTGGCGCACTTAGATGCTACCAGGTGGACGAGAGTTTCGACTACCTGGGGGTGTCATATACACTAGCCGAGGGATTCTCCAACAGAGAACACCTCCGCCAAATCGTGCGGGCGGCGGAGGACTGCGGAAGGCTCGCGTTAAAGCCCACCCAAAAAGCCGCCCTCCTGGCCCAATACTTAATTCCGAAATACATCCATCGGTTTACGATCGACTCACCATCGAAGACCACGTTGGGCCAGATTGACGACGCGATACGCGGGGCGTGCAAGGCTTTCCTCCACCTGCCCGCGTGTACCACCGATCACGTCTTCTACACGAGGAAGCGTGACGGCGGGTTGGTTTCCCTCGGTTGGCACACCTGGTGTCACTGAACAGCGTAAAGGCACTGTCAAGGATGTCTCGCGACGGCGACCCGCTCGTCCGGGAGATCGCGGCCAGGGGCGACTTCGGCCGAAGAATACGAAAGCACGCGGCACAACTAGGGTTGCAGGTGCCCGCGACACACCTGCAAATTAACAGGAAAAAAATAGAGCTAAAGACTGCGGAGCACAGGATGTGGGAAGGCCAGCCCACTCAGGGCAAGGGTGTCGCCAATTTCAGGGACAATCCGCTCGCGAACGCCTGGCTACTTAAAAACTCGCTTCGTGAAGGCGAGTTTATTGACCTACTAAAAATGCGTACGAACACCTACGGCGTTCGCGAGACCCTCAAACATTCGGGCTTCCCACATGTCGACTCCGCATGTCGACATTGCCACGCGAAGCCAGAGACGCTCGGGCACGTACTCGGGGAGTGCACCGCGGGGCGGAGGCCTCGGATACACCGTCATAACGAGATTGTAAGATCGATAGCGAGACGGGTCGAAAGCAAATTCACCGTATACGAGGAGCAGGCGTTTCGAACGGAAGAGGGGGCGTGGCTGAAACCCGACCTGGTCATTAAAGACACCGGGCGGGTCTATATAGTCGACGTCACCGTACGTTTCGAGACTGACTGCTCCTTGCGAGACGCTGCTCTGGAAAAGACTAGGAAATACGGTGTGTTGGGGCCGAGGCTCCGCGAGCTGCACGGGGTGACGGAGGTCGAGGTGGTGCCGGTGATCTTCGGATCCAGGGGCGCGGTGCCGCACTCAACTCGCAATGCCCTGAAAAACATCGGCGTTCCCTTGGGAACTATACGCGACGCGGTCTACGGCGTTCTTCGATCCTCCGTCTCCATTGCCCGGGCGCACCTGGACTACAAATAACAAAAACAAAGCGTGAAGTCACAACTCAATTTAACAAATAAACCCATAAACCTAAAAATAAAAATAAAATAAAACGAAATCAAATATACTTACCTATTTCCCGTTTCAGGAAGAACGGGGTTCGATGGTGTCCCTGGAAGACGGCCGAACAACCGGAGCCAGATCTGAAGACGAAAACAAAGTCCAACTATTAAGAAGAAAAATATAAACTAAATCAAATATAAATAAAATACCTTCGGGGAAGAACACTTATATAATTTGTAAAATATTTTTGTAAGTTTCAATTAACAATTAGCGAAAACCTTGTGATAGGGAAGAAAATGTCTATTGTGTGTAAAATGTAAATATTAGGACTCAATATACTATTTAAGTCCCGGTTTGGATTAAGGCCCCGACGATTTTGCTTGGCGTTTACTTGGCGTGTGCATGTGGAACGGTGCGACTCTGGTCTTCCGAGCTTTGCGGTTCTTGAGGTGTTTTTCGTTTGTACTTTTCGAAGCGGGAACTATTGTCCCTTGCATGCGTTCTTGTGCGAGTCTGGCGTTTGGTTGTCGGGTGTTTTGCTCCAGACAAGCTGTGTGCAGGCCTCCTCGTGGCGACCCTGGAAGGGCGGTGGTAAAACGCCGTCACTAATTGCACCAGCGCCGTCGAGTGTCGTTAACTTTCCCATAAGTGGCTCCCTAGGACGAGGGGTATCTCTTTTTCATCTAGATACTCTGGGCCCACCTGGTTCCTATCTTTTTTCAAACACACGCTCGACGGTTTTCCGACCAGGTATCGAGCTTTTCGACTCTCTCGCGGAGTTTTTTTTAGACCAGCGAATAGTATTTTGCTTTTAATAAATCGTGTAGTTTTTCGCGCGATAACGCCGGTCCGGTACGAACCTTGAGATGTTCGGTTGTGTTTGCGGCAAGGTCTTCGGATCGGATGCCGGCCTTAAGCAGCACCTGAGACGCAGGTTATGCCGAGGCTCTGGCCCCCAGGAGAATGCTTGTCCTGTATGTAGGCGAACGTTTGACTCCTACATAGGTGTGCGTCAGCACCTGCGACGTACCCACCCAGTAGAATACAATGCTGACTTGGAGGAACAAGCTGACAACCCAACCCAGCCAGTTCCGCATGGACTGATGACGAACTTATTTAAATGGCTCGGGCAGAGGCGTGCTTCGAGGGACGCTTCGTCAATAAACATCTGGTGTCCGTAATGGCAGGCCGGACCCTGGAGGCGGTGAAGTCTCGCAGGAGACGCCCTGATTATGTAGATCTAGTAAAAGAACTTAGAGCTGAGCGCGGTGCGTGTGCCATCCCGGTGGTTGACGTGGTCGAGGAAGTCGAAGCTGAGTTGCTTGCTGAGAGTCTCGAACGATCCCAGCTCCCCGAGGGGGAGCTTATAGAGACATCCTGTTTTGGGGAGCCCAGAGGGGCTGACGAATGGATTAACCGGTCCCCTCCCCCAGAACAGGTTCGTCAAAAAATCAGAATCCCGCCGGTCTCTTGCTTGAAGGCGGCCGGGCCATCCGATTCGTCGGGGCCCCGTCGACCGACGGTATGGAGCCGGCGGTTGAGATCGGCCGCCGGCACGGAGGCGAAGGGTGCGGGTCCGTCGCCGCGTTCCGCGGGTGAAGCAGCGGAGGAAACGGGGGCCGGTAGGCGGTCGCGAGTCGTTAAAAGCCCGCGATTGGCCGCTGAGTCCCCTTCCAACCCCGGTCTGATCCCAACGACGCGTATGGCGGCGACCCAAAATCCGGGACCAAAAGCCGGCGGTTCGCTATCTCCCCTAACACCTATTATCCGCACCGAGACTCCGCCTGCTCTCGCTAGGCCCCTTGACTGTCCGATACTGTCGGGTGACCCCATCGCGCTTCATATTGCAGCCTTATTTAGCGAATGGGACGGCTGGAATGACAGTGACTTGTCGGTCTTTTCAGCCGTCTCTCAGACCACGCCCGGGAACAGGGCTATCTTGCGGGATGAGCTGACCAAATGGGTATCCGGCGCTCTCAAACCATCCGGAGGAAAAGGGAGAGGGCCCCCCGCGGGAAGCGGGCGGGCGCCCTCCATGGCAGACGGGCCCGGCGCGCCCCCTAAGGGACGTGCCGCGGTGTACAAGGCGAGCCAGACCTTGTTTCAAACAAATCGTAGTCGGCTCGCCGAGTGCATCTTTGAGGGCCGAGATATTGGCGCCGAGCCCGTCCAACCCCCTCGAGCCTCACTCTAGAGGGGTCTAAAAGATCTTTTTGGGGCCGCGTCCCCGCCAGACGAAGCGCCCATCCGTGACCCAAAGGTCGCGCCTAATCTCTGGACCCCCGTGACGGGGCAAGAGATCGAGAATGCCCTGGCTTCATCAAAGCCAAGCTCATGTGGTCCTGACGGAGTGTCCCTCCACAGGCTACGCAAGCTGCCCCGTTTTAGACTGGAGCTTTTTCTAAACGCGACCCTGGTGTCGGGAGCGTTGCCAGCTGACCTCCTCGTCAGCAAAACTGTTATGATTCTAAAAACGGGCCTCGGATTGGAAAATCCTGACAACTGGCGACCGATTTCGGTCCCGTGCGCGATGACAAGATTGCTACATAAGATTCTTGCATCCCGCCTCAGCAAGCTGCCTCTACATCCGCACCAGCGCGGTTTCACGGCTTAAAATGGCGTCTTTCTAAACACGGTAACGTTAAACGCCATGATCCGTAACCGCCGAAAGACTGGGAGGTCGTATCATCTATTAGCATTAGATCTCAGAAAAGCATTTGATACGGTCTCCCATAACTCCGTCCTGCGCGCCATGCGGCGCTTCGGTATTGACGAGCGTTTGGCGAGTTTCGTGATGGAGGGTTACCGCCGCGGCCAAACCGTCCTGGCATGCGGGGAGATGGGATCGACTGGCAATGATCCCATCCGTGTTACCCGGGGTGTGAAACAGGGTGACCCTCTGTCGCCGATCTTGTTTAACCTCGTCATGGACGAGCTGGTGTGTGATCTGGAGGCGACCGGTCTTGGTCTCCCGGTTAATGATTTAGTCAAAGTCGCTTGTCTCGCGTACGCGGACGATTTGGTGATCGCCAGCGATACTTATCCGCATGCGTTGCGCCTCCTGCGTCACTGCACTGACTTCTTCGAGCAGCGCGGTCTGAGCCTAAACGTTGCCAAGTGTGCTTCGGTATGCTGTAACGTTGTACCGGGGAAAAAGGTACTGTACTCCTCAACGCGATCCCGATTCTTTGTTGGTGGTGTTCCCATCAAGGCGTTGGGTCCAGTGGATTTCGTAAGATACCTGGGGAGTGCGTACAATCTCCTAGGGCAGGCGAAGCCCCTGTTTGATGATCTTATGTTGCAGTTGTCGCGGTTGTCTGGCGCCGCGCTTAAGCCGCAACAAAAAATTAAATTATTAAAGATCTATCTAATTCCGAGGTTCCTTGCACGTCTTACGTCCACGCGTGTGACGCTGGGAATACTGAAGGGTGCTGACCGTATTATTCGTGTCTTCGTTCGAAGGACACTACACCTTGTT